>JAMQGT020001078.1:0-29645 GCA_024447675.2 Pterophyllum scalare | reverse complement strand
CGTATCGCCTCATCTCATCTCCTTAATCTGTTTCCTCCACTGGGTCTTTCTGAAAAACTCTGCTGTCTGGAGGGGACAGTGAACAGTGCACAGGGATATGTCAGATATTTTCACAAAAAAATACAACCTGGACGATATAGCAGAACTGTCTAAGTCGAAAAGCTGGTAGATGTAGCAATACGCAACTGAATGTTCTGAAGGTACTACATAACATTACGTATTGCTATTATATCTGACGTTTTTGATATTCAAATTCGTCTGAGATTTTCAGTAGATGCATCTATGACGTGAACATCCTAGGTCACAGTGTTCTCAAGTTATTGCATTCACAAGATTTTCTGATAACTTGACCTCTGACCTTTACCTCCAGATCAAGGTCAGAGGTCAAGATTGCTGAGATTCAAACTCATCTGAAATATTTTGGTAGATTCATCTATGGTATGATTTTGAACATCCTAGGTCACAATGTTTTTGAGTTTCCAGGTTCGCAAAGTTGAAAGTTGGCTGCCCGCCTTTCTGGTGGGGTGTTGACAATACCCCATCAGCCTTTCTAGGCTGAACGAGAAGGGTTTGTTTGGAAAATCTGCCAGCTCAGGGGGTTTGAAATCTTTAACTTGCGTGCTTTTATTTTGAAGGTGCAGCATATGATGACATGCAGCATTATTTTGCTGTACTGCTTTCACTGTATGATGAAAGCATATGTGATGAATAATCGCCATCTCCTGTAACATTTAGCTGATGTGGACTGCCAGAGTCTGGCTGGCTCAGAGGCTGGTTCCCGCACACCTGGCTGTTGTATTTTATGTTTATATATTAACAGTGTTAATGTTGACAGAGGAATTTTTTTTTTATACCAGTTTTAATTTTGTTCTACTTTACATTAAAGAGTTAATGCAAACCAACCCATTTGTGGTATATTTTATCCACTAACCCAATGAGAATCGAGAAGAGAACTGAGAAGGAATCGAGCTGATAAGTGATATCGATAATGGAATTGGAATCGCTAAATTCTTACTAATTCTGATCCCCAGGCAGGAGTCAGAAACTCTTTTGAATTAGCTAAAACGGTCTGTCTGGAATGTTGCCGTGAACATGGCTTCTTTATAATGTCTTATAGTCAGTTTACTTTCATTTATAGAAACCAAATCTTTTTCAGTCATCTTAATATTTAACTGCTAACTTTGTCTAGAAGTCTGCTACACCAGCCAAAATGTTTTATCTCATTTCAGCGCAACGCCCCCACCGATGAAAAGGCTGAAACAGCAGCAGGACTAACTTTGTTTTGTTTTTTTAAAAAAGAGTAACGTCAGTGTGAGTAAGTCACATGACACACTGGCAACACCTGATCATAATTTATCAACATGTATGACAGTATGTTAGATATGTGTAATAATATCTTATCAGGAGAATGGTAGTACATAGAGTAATGATTCAGTTGAAGCAATGAAAGACGGAGAGCCTGTTATTACTTTTTATATATAAAAATAAAAAATTTTATCATGAGAAGAACTGGCTCAGGTAAGAGATAGGAGAGCCAGGTGGAGCTTCAGGGTGTGAGGTCAGGTTTAAAAACCATATTCATTATAATAGATCCAAAAAGAACAGGTGAGGACTGATGTCAGGTTGTTTTTTTTTTTCAATAATGTTTTCATTATTTCCACAGTACTTATCAGAGTATGGGTTAGGTTATGTTTAGGTTGCCAGGTGCAGTACAACACCCCATTAGAGTTCTGTACATTTTTACGGTGAAATGCTGCTCCATAGTGACCAGAGAGTGGATTTTTTTCTCATTTAGTATAAGATGAAGCACCTTTAGATTCAGGAGTACCTGTACCTCATCTCTGAAACCATTTTGTATGTTTAGGAGCCGCAATGCAGCACAAAGGAGACGGGAAAAGGAGAGGGTGGTGCAGGGCTTGAGGTGAGGTCTTAAAATAAATGAGTGAAAACTTTTACTGTAAGGGTTAGGTGATGCTGTAAACAGAGTTGACAGCATATGAGATATAATTTTTAGGGCTAGACAATAAATCAATAACAATATATATCGTGATAGACACGTGATCAGGTGGCGAGACATCAGTTATGGTGTATCTAATGATACTGAAGTGCGGAAGCTTTTACTTTCTTCACGCTTTGTGTCTTCACAGTGCACATTTCTATAACCTGTTTAGTAATGCAGGAATGAAGGGTACGAACCACAGTTACACCGTCGTTCAGCAGCGACTCTCCAAACACCATGATGAAGAGGACGTCATTGACGTGGACCTGGTCAAACACTGCCAAGACGGCCACGGGGTCGACAGCAGCCATCAGACTGCCGAAGAGAAGATACTGCAGCAGACCGATGTTCAGGCCACCTGTGCAGACACAGAGGGCAGGAAATACATTAAATCTGGCTCATTATTACAGTAGCTGAGGGTGACTCTGAGAATGGCAAAGTGCGCCTTACTGACATAGGCAGCTGTAGCTGCACTGGCATCTCGATTTTGTTTGTCTGTCGCTTATGTTACAGTATGTGGAGCCCACAGGAGCAGGTTATGCTGGTTAGGGCTGGTTATGGATGGCTAGATCCATCAATTACATATAGTCTATAGTCTACAGTAAAGAGAGTGATTTAAACACAAATGTTGCTGAACTACAGAGCTCTACATGGAGTAACTTCCTGGTATTTTTTAAAATCCTTGATAATCCCTACACTGCACTACAAATCTCACAAACAGAAACTATTAGTCTAAACATCCCCAGGATGATGTGGACCCCCATCCTCAGCAGATGTGCTGAAATAAAGTCAAAAGCCTCTCTTACCCATGGCTCCTCCTATCTGACACCCCCACAGCGACAGCCCCAAAGTGGCGGCATTCCAGCAGGTCCCAATGATGGCGTGGACCAAGATGGCGCCCAGGTTGGTGAAGAAGAGCTTATTTGGCATGTGGTAGCCTGCATCTATAATGACCGGAGGCAGCAGGTAGTAGAAGAAGGTCGTCGGGGTCAGGGAGAAGGTCTGCACCTCATCTGCGCCCCAAATAATGCCACCCAAAATGAATCCGAAGCAGATGAGCAGGGCACTCTCGGGTATGACTTTGGTGACATGATGGTTGGCCTCAATGACTGAGAGGAGAAGAAAGATGAAGACAAAGATGAGAACCATCAATCAATAATAAGTGCTGCTGAGATCGATTCTCTTCAGATCTGAGGCAGCTCTATTTACTTTTGGGGTGGAGCTGGCAAATATTCAAAGCTTCAGTGCACAAATGTAAAACTGAGGTTGCAGCATTTGAAAATAATCAACTATTGTGCTCATCTAAAAGAAGCATATGATTAACCAGCACAGTTCATACATAGTCTATGACCCCCCCCCCCGCATAACTAAAGATAGACTCATGTTCAATGGCCCGATGAAGTGTCACTAAAGTTTATTTAATGATAAAACCTACTGACCCACATCACTGAACCTATTTCTGCCTCACATGGTTATACAGGGCGTCCATAAAGTCCTTTTGCAATTTAAAAAAAAATTATTACGCAGGCAATTGATGAGATATCTTGATCTTGATTTGTTCTGTGTACTTAGTAGTCATCAAAGTTTTTAATCATACAAAGTCCATCTTTACTGCTGCCAGTTAGAGCTACCATATTCAGTAGTACACAAAGTCCTACACATGAACTTCTGACCGTACGCTTACAAAGTGCAACTCGTACAGGCACTCGGGCCCAATGATAAACCCAAAGAGTTTGCGGTTACACCGGTGACTGCACGCTCGTTCCAGACGGGCGGATTGAAGGGGACCTCCTGACCCCTCCTGACACCGGTCCCTTGGGCTTCTTTCTCAGGGTTATGTTAAAGATGTCGTGTATCAAACAAAGATACACGACTGATGAGGCTCTGCTACAGCGAGCATGGGAAGAAATCGAGTACCTTGATGTGCTTCGTGCAACTAATGGTGCCCGTGTAGAGGTGTATTAAATGAGGCAAAAAAAAACAAAACAACTTTCAATATTTACTCCTCATTTTGTAATGATTTCCACATGTTTCTATAGTTATTTTTTAAAGTACTTGAAGATTAAATTACAGAAACTTTACAGTTTTTCACATCTGTCTTTATATTTGCATGTTTTTATTATCAGTTGCGATTGGGTAACATTAGAAATAAGCATTCTGGGAGGCACAGGACCCCCAAACTCAGGACTCGGGGAAAAACAAACGGCTTTTAATGCTGGAGAAAAACAGAAAAGTAAACGGGGCAGGATAGAAACCAGGAATACACACTGAGAAACTAAAGACCACACAACATGAAGGAGAACGTGACAAAGCGTAAGTGAAGACTAAGACTATATATATATATATATATATATATATATATATTTATTGTATATATCAGTGAACAGGAGGAAGCACAGCTAGAATAAATCAAGGGACAAGACGAGCAAAATTAAACTAGATACAAAATTCAAGAGCCAAAAGAGGAGCACAGCAGAACAGGATGTGAACCTGGCAGAGGCGAGACTGAGGGAACAGGAGGGGAACACAAGAAGGAACAAACGAACCCATAATCAGCAACAGATGAACCAGGAACTAAGACACAAAACTCACAAACACAAAGAGAAACAGAAAGTCTGATACCAACAATGCAAAGCTAAAAAAAAAAAAAAACCCAGATATCCCACAAACTCAAAACCCTGGATCCAAGATTGGAGTTGCTATAAAAGAACAGCTGTACTGTTTGCATTCATTCATTCAGAGGATTTCACCCACCCAAAGTTCAGACTCACTCCACATCATCTTCTCTGATGTCTGTAGGTTCTCTGGGGTCGTCTCTGGAGCTGGAAAAAGGCGACTGGACACTCGCTTTTTCGGGCTCCAAAGACAAATATGTCTGATATAACACCCTGAAACTTCTTCTTTCCATTCATCTTTTCATGTAATAACACAGATCATAAAAAGTTTTTTCCATCATATTTATACCCTGTGATACATGTTACATACCCATTTTGCCCAAAAAAGGCACGAGGATCCATACTGCCACTAAATAAGGGGTCTCCACATGATGCCACCTAAAGGTCACGACGGGTATTCCTGTGATATTGGAGCCAGGTTCATGTTTAGACTCATTCAAGGGAAAGCTGGACTCGGACGGCGTCAGGCTGGACCTCTGATGTCGTAGCGCTGCTTCACCAGGCGCTGGATGAGACGGAGCAGATCAGCATCACTGACCCCAGCAGCCAGAAGTGCACAGATCCAAAGCGATGCATTTGAAAAAATAAAGAGACTGAAAAGGAGCCGGTAAAATGTCCTTTATGTGGTGCCTGTTTTACTTCAGCAGGTAAACCACCTGTGCCAAGGGCTTCCTCAGTCTCACTCCCTCTCGTTTACTGTCACTAGACTTTCGCCACTACTGTGTGGGACTTTGTGTTCTCAGTCCTGACACGGTCTGTGGTCAGCAGTGACTTCAGAAGGGCACAAAGCCTGGACTCAGCCTTTAGATAAGATACAGTAAAATAAGATAAGAAGCTTTATTGTCATTGTACAAAAGAGTTCAATTAAATTTCATTTGGCAGTAATCTATTACAGCAGCTACAATACACATCAGAAATAACCCACAACACCTAATAAATAAGTCATAAAGTGCCAGAGATCCTTCACAACGCAGTTATTACAGTAGTCCTTATTCTTGGACGGGGAGGAAATAAAGGGAAAGGGAGGGAAATATCGTATGTGTAATGTTTTTATAGATACACTATCTTCTCTATGAGTAAGGTAATGTATGAGTGCGTGGTTGAGGAATTAAAGAAGGAAATAACGGATGTCGAGAAAGCATCTCTGGTTATTCAGTGACATCTGAAGCACTCACCTCCCGGTGCTTTCTCTGTGCTTTCCGGTCCCACCCGCAGTTTGTAATGACGGGGTTAGAGCTGTTGAATGAGTACCTTTCTGGGTTTAGGAATATTTCCACCAGCTTCACGCGGCAGTAATGATTGACACTGACCTTACACAGTCTTGGTTAAAGACTCCCTTGAAATTATGTAACACCTTTCTAACCAGTTAATCACTCAGAGTGCGTCCTGCTAGAAGCCCCATCCATTAACACACACACACACACTCATGCAGATGCAACAGGGGCAGCTCAGAGTGCACGATCTTACCCAAGGACATTTCAGCATGTGGACTGGAGAAATCAGGGATTCATCTACCAACCTTCTGATTGGTGGATGACCTGCTCTAAGACCTGAGCCACAGCTGTCCCAAAAGAAGACTCCTACCATTATATCACGGCGCAGTGACTACTGAATATTCTAAATTCAAATATATAATGTAAAAAAACTGAAACAGAGGTTTAATGGAGCAAATGTCCACCTGCAATACCGTATGATGTGGGGTAATGTTGGAACAGGTGTAGCTGGTGTGGGCAGAATGATTTAGCCCATCTGTGGACATATCTATCTATCTATCTATCTATCTATCTATCTATCTATCTATCTATCTATCTATCTATCTATCTATCTATCTATCTATCTATCTATCTATCTATCTATCTATCTATCTATCTATCTATCATTGCTGAAAGTGACTCTACTCTGACTTTCTTACTTCATTCAAACTGTCCAGCTTTATTTAAATACTCAGATGAAGGTTTCAGCAAAACTGCGAAATTTAAAACAACTCAAAACAAGACAGAACAAAACGACAAAGAGACAGTGCACGGTAATAAAGTGCAAGCAATAACAAGAGTTAAAGAATAATAAAATAGGCAAAGACATAAAATAATAAATGCTTTGATAATTACTATAGATAGAATAAAATACATGACATGAAACACAACCAACACCTGAGTTAAAAAACATTCAGCAGCACGGCTGCAGATTAAAAGCTGTGTCAGGTTCACAGGTTCCAGCAGCTGAATTGCTGTTGCTGTTTTTCACGGTTTTATTAATTCACTAACGTCTGCATGTGAACTTATTTTTGCGCACAAACAGGTGTGAGCAACTGAAATGAGAAATTTTCCTCAGTCATACATCTGTATATTTATTTTTATACAATACCAAATGTCCTCCCAGTGACCGGTTTATTTTTACTGTCCAATTGTGTGTGTGTGTGTGCATGCGTGTGTATATGTGTGTGTGTGTGTGTGTGTGTGTGCATGCGTGTGTATATGTGTGTGTGGGTCTGTATGTGTGCTTTAAGAACATTTAGCTGAACAGTCAAGCATGAACTTCTGGCAAATGGCCTAATATGTCTCGCTAACAGTGTCTGGACTTTAACTTGAACCTTTCAGTTATTCTAAAATGAGCGCAGGTCTCTGGACCACAGAGCGGTCAGAGGGAGGTCGGAGGAAGGTTATCTTCAGTCCGGGGGGGGGGACAGGAGTCACACTTTAAGACTGCTGTGTGTTTGCCTTTCATGTCAGCCTCTTTGCACAATGAGATGTGTCATTTGTGTTCCCGCCCAGCAGATGCTTAAGGATTATTCGTGGATCAGTATACGTGGTGAAAACAAAACTTTAATTTCAACATTATTAAACTCAGACTGACACAAAATGTTCACTTGTCCTTGAACTGGAGAGTCAAAGATATTCCAGTAATCAGCTGATAATCATGCCAGGGCCACGCCGTATCGTTGGAATATCGACCGTAAGCATTTTTGACATTCATGACGTCATATGGCGTTTCCACACGTTCTCCGTGCCTGTGTGGGTTCTCTCTGGGTTCTTGCTCCGACAATCCAAGAACATTATGCTGGATTAATTGTTGATTCTAAATTGGACAGTGGTGTCCGATCGTGACCGCGACCTTGGCTTACATAAGTGAAAGATAACGGATGAATGAATGGACTTCATTTATATTTATGCTTACTGTTACCATTTTCTGTTCTTATCTTATTGATGCTCGTCCAGGAAATACAAACACTTTGGAGATGTTTTTAAAACTTTCTTTGAGTATGTTTCTTTTTTGTGTGTGTGTGTGTGTGTGTAACTGAGGTCCACAAAAGTTTCCAAGAATGTTGATGCAACTTTACATAAAATTGATTGTTTCAGTAGGTGGTGGTGTTGTGTTGACTTCTTGCTGTATCAAACAAAGTCAGGTCATCTGTTTTCACCTGCTTTGGTGTAAATGGATGTGTCAGCAGGTGCACTGGAGAGGCAACAACAAGACAACCTCCAAATTTTAAAAAAAAAGGACCGTTTTCCACCCGGTGGCCACAGACCGTGCTTCTCTCCTGATCTTTCCTGACAGATTTTTCTCTAGTCACTCCTGCGTGACATCGATACCTGCAGACCATTCAGGCTGCACAGGTAGTTTCACCTGCACTGTCACAGGTGCAGCTGCTTTCTTACCATCACTGCTAGACAGAGTTTCCTCTGCTAAACTGCACAACTGCAGTTATACCACTACTGAGCGTGGTAGTGGTGGTATAACAGCAAATGATTAAGCTGTTTCTTCATCCCTCAACTCTTTTCACTCTCTCTGTTTTTACAACACTCTGCCACTAATCATTAGTTAATATTAATCTCTGGCTCTCTTCCAGCATGTCTTTTTGTCCTGTCTCCCTCACCTCACCCCCAGCCGATGGCTGCCCCTCCCCGAGCCTGGTTCTGCCGGAGGTTTCTTCCTGTTAAAAGGGAGTTTTTCCTGCCCGCTGTTGCCAAGCGCTTGCTCACAGGGGGGTCGTTTTGATTGCCTCTCCCTCTGAAGCCTGTCTCTGCTGCGTCTATAACCCTTTTTAACAGTAGATTTTTATCTTTTGAATCATTCATTCTTAACAGCGTTGTCACCTCTCAAAATGTGGTAATTTTCTGTATAACTGAGACGTAGCTTAAACCAGGGGACTGCTGCCCCCTTGTGGAACTTTGCCCGCCACGTTTTAAATTCTTGAATGCCCCAAGGTGCTCAGGCCATTGAGGGGAATAGCAGTGGGTACAAGGGTTCATTTCATTCCTTTGAATGAGCATCCTTCAAACTTCAGTGTGAATATCCAGTCTGCTGTACTGGCATCTACCAACCTCCCAAATCCAACAATGATCTCCTGAATGAATTCCCTAATCTTCTTGTTCATCTCTTCTCTCATGTAGTTACATTTGACAAAATGATTTTGGCAGGTGACTTTAATATAAGTACTGATGATCCCTCTAACTGCACTGCAACATCACTTTTTAACATTGATAAGTCATTTAGTTTAGTGCAGCATGTTACTGGCCCCACAAATAACAGCGGACACACTGGATCGGGTTTTTACTCTTGGTTTAGCTCCTATAAACTCCCTGCACGTGTCTGAGCTACTGTCTGACTGCAAATGTATAATTTTGTGTTGTCATTGCTGTAGTGGGAGGAGAGCAGCTCATCTGGAGTGGATGTGTAGTTGATGCTGGGGAGATTTTCTATACCAATGTCCCCAGCAGATAAGGTCCAGAGTAGGACCCTTTGAACGGATGGGAAACTGCCGCAACCCAAACTGTCTAGACAGAATATAAAATCTTTAGTGAGGCAGTTAAGAGCATTGTCAATATGTACACTGAAGTTACCAAGCAGAATGATGTTTGTGGAAAGGGAGGAAATGTGTGAGGAATGTAGAGAATTCACTGATAAAGTCAGGGTTGAGCTTAGGTGGACTATGGGCGTGATGGTCCGTTCGGTTTTATGGCAAGAGATTCGTTTGACTGGTGGGTTGGCACAGAAACAGGTGAGACTTTCCAAATTATTGTAACACCTCCACCACGCCCCGTGTGGTGTGGCTGGCCTCGGTGTTCCCCTGGATAAGCTGGAGGAGGCGGCTGAGGAGAGGGCTGCTGCCCCCTCACCAGGCCCCTGTTCACAGTCTCAATATGGAGTTACTAAGCAGGCTCAACCAACTCATAAAAGATGCGAGAACATCTTATTTGATTAACGATGAACGATCTAGTTTAATTAATGATAATAAACACAATTCAAGGTTCTTGTTTGACACAATCAGCTGACTCCTCAATCTTCCTCAGTCTGCTGTCCATGCTGTGTCTTCTTATGACTGCGAAAATGTTTTAGTCCGCAGTCATTGTCCACAGTGCTATGGCCAATTTGCACACACCTAAAAGTACAGACATGGACACCAACAGCTGGATAAACTGCTTTAAAATCAGCTCAAACAGGCCCACTAATCAGAGAGCAAGTGATTAATTCATCAGTCAAAACAAACTAATTAAAATGAGTCAGAGTGCAGCCACCCTTCCGTACTTAGGCAGCAGGTAAGTAGCAGCTGAAGTTGCCACAGCCATGGGGTTGTGTGTAACTTTGAGCTGTATGAGCTGAATTCTCTGAAACGCCTTTGTTTTTTTAAAAAAAGCAAAAATACGATAAATATCAAGGTGATATTCCTGTATACATTTCTCTGAAATGAATGCCAGAAACCTACTTAGTAAATCAAGATCATACCTTGATTTACTGAAGGTTTTCCAGGAATGGGTGTCCCAAGAAATTGCTCTACGTGAAACTGAAAAAGTCATGCCCTGGCTCAGTTAAGCGAACCGTGCCTCGCGTGAGTACATCCTCAAAAAGCTGACTATAGGTGCAAAAGATCCATCCAGTGACTGATTGGAGGCATATTTTAAATTGGTAAATTCTTGCAATAGGAAAATGGGGGATTTTATTTTGAAAAACTGGCGCGCAAGTCGGGGAATGCAGTCAAATAGTCCCAGAAGTATCTACTCTGAAGCCATGATAACAGCCGGCTGAATTCTCCAAAACACTAAGGAAAGGTGCTTCAGCGCTTCCTTTATTACCTCCAGAGGACACGTCGGACTACCCTTTATGAAAGGAGAGGAGATAAGAAAAGCTCGTTAAATGTTAATTAAAGGTGTGTTTTTCCATTTCATGCCATAACTTGTTAAAATGTTTTGGATTTGTAACCACAGGCTCTTAAAGCCTCACGTGAACTCCGAACATCACGTTGCCGCAACAACAGCTGCTTCTTGTTGAGGTGATTTACAGAAGTGCACTAAATCAAGATTATGAGCTATACGACATTTTCCACCGAGGTGAAGAACGAGGCAGACAGAAGCAGCTTTGCGTGGTGAATGTCACCGTATAGTTGATGCTGCAGTTTTGCCTAAGCTGGGCTTAAATACTTCATGTCCAAGCTGAAAAATGCAGACAGGAGAGAGATGAGCAGGTTGAGTTTTAAGTCTGAGCTCTTACTGGATCATTTATCTCAGAGATGAAAGAAGCTTTAATTGTCAAAGCAGCTCAAAGGTATCCATTAACCAGAGAATCGACCTATAATATGAACTAACTCACATCGCTCAGATTCTGAGTAACTGTGAATACATTTCCCCGAAATGCTTCTGTCCAAAAATGCTCTTTCAAAATACGATCGATATCTTTTGGGCAGCGAGGTTGCTCTCGTGCAACTCAAAAGTCTCCGGCACAAAGAGTGTAATCTGCTGGCTCGGAGAGCGACAGTGATGCTGAAATAGAAACATTCAGCCACGCTCACACAACAGCGTTCACATACTTCGTTACTGTTACAGGAATTTTCAGGTATGTGTAGTGTCCTTGAGCGTGGAAGTTCGCCCTTCATTTTAATACAAATATCCCTGTGCGTCTTCCTGACATCAAACCGATTTGATTGCGGAAGCAAAATAACACGTAACACCATCCTGTTACTGTATCTGTCATCAGGGCTTATTGCACATGATGATATGAAAGAGGGAAAAAACATAAAATCATGAAATGAATGCGTCCGTTGTAGCCCTATACTCAAGGGTTAAAGTGAGCTCGAATGATCCATGCGCAGATCGTTCTAGTACAGACGTCAATAAGTTGCGCTCGCAGTGCTTCGGCATCGACGTCGCGCTGCAGAAGAGGAGTGAGTATGAAGGGAGTAATGCTTTTTTTTTTAAGTGTCAGGTCATTTCAAATGCAGCACTTCCAGAAGCTCGTCGAATATCAGCAAACACACAAACGGTTTCTGTGCAGTGTGTCTTCGAGCTAAGTGTAGAGCTGTTGGGAAAGGAAGCAATGTGTGATACCTTCACTCAGAGATGGAGAAAGATGCAAGAAGACAGCAGGTTTGTTTTAGGGATTGCTCAGTGAAATTTGATAAACTGGAAATTTACATTTTATATACAGTCTCATGATTTATTTTAGATAGTTTTTGATCTATACATCAAGGTCAAGTCAAGGTCAAGTTAATTTATGCAGCACATTAAAAAAAACAAAGTGCTGCACAGTAAAGTGTATGGCCCCAAGAGCTACACTTTAATCCAGAAAAAAGAAAATAATTAAGATAAAAATAAAATAGAGCAAACTTAAAAACATACCATAAAAAGCAGTCGTCTGAAAGGATGTTAGACTGCGTGGTTTTAGTAAAGATTCAAACCTGCGCATCATCTGAGCTGTGCAGATATGGAGAGGGAGATTATTCCATAGTTTCTGTGCTGCTGCTGCAAAAAGCTCGATCACCCCTCTGCTTTAATCTAGTTTTAGGCTTCTGTCAGAGCAGCTGGTTAGATGACCTCGGCACTCTTACGGGCGTGTGACTGTGAAGCAGCTCGGACAGACACGACATCGTCAGCCTGTTTAAAGCTGTAAAAGTAAGAAATAAAATCCTAAAATCTATTCTAAAACAAACAGGGATGAAAGGATGAGAGGACCGGGGTGATGTGTTCACGCTCTTTTATACCAGTTAAAAGACGAGATGCCGCGTTCTGGACTACCTGCAGGCGGCGCACAGATGATTGATCCGTGCCAAAGTACCGGGACTTACAGCAGTCCAGGCGGGAAGTGATAAAAGCATGGATAACTTTGTGCAGGTCCTTTGCAGAAGATAGAGCTTTACCTTAGCAATGACTCTGAGCTGATAAAAACTCATTTTATTACTTAGCACTTCTTTGCTTTAAAGCAGCTATTAAAAATCACACCCAGATTTTTGAGTACATTTCCAGAGCCTGTGCTTTTTCACTTTTCCTTGTATAAAGAAGTTGGATCAATACTTTTTTCAGCACTTTTTTTTTTTAACACAAGTGCTTGTAATTAACACAAGTGTATGAATGTGTGAATTTCACCACCTCACTCAGAAGACGCAGTCCTTTACTGCAGTCACTGACGAAATTCATGAGCTGACCCTGTTATCATGAACTGAGTTCTCATAATTTGCAATACTGGTTGGGAAAACAAAGCCTCACAGTATTAGAGCAGACCTTTCTTTACTCTTTCCATAAAGTTTGTGTGCTCTTATTTAAAAAATAATTAAAAGATAAACCAGTAACAGCAAAACTGTTATGTGCAACCCTGAACTATGCACGACATATTAAAAAACTCTAAGGAGCAGAGGTGTATCTGATAGATGTCAGGAAAAGAAGCGCTTTCCAGAAACATTGCAGGACTCACTGAGTTTGCAGAGCCAGGAAACCAGGACCCACAGGGCCACCAGGTACGGTTCGCTGACATGATGCCACCTCCAGGTCACAATAGGCAGCGTAGTGATGGGTGTTCCATGTTCATCATCACCAGCTTCTCCAGTTGTGTCATGACTTGAATTCATCCCAGTGTCTGTCTGTGAGCTTGAGGTTTCCTCTTCCCCCAGACCGGGGCCTCTACACGCCATCAGCAGCATGCAGAGGAACAGTGGAAATCGCCAAGAAGCTGCCATTCTTGGGCGAAATGTTTCATAAGCTTTCAGCAAACTGTTATTTAGACTGTTGACACCAACGCTCAGGTCAACCTCAGACTGTAACAGCGTCTCAGTCCCTTTCCTGCGCCTCCTCCTTCCCACTCAGATCTCTTTCACTGTGATCCCACATACATGGTGATGTGGTATCCACTCTCTGCTCTCCTTTCTGTCGAGGATACAACTTTTTCACAGCAGGTGAAGCTCAGCCCATTAAGATGCTGGTCTGCCTCCTCCCACTTTGTACCCAGACCAATAAGTTTGGCCACTTTACTCAATGGTAAAGTCTGTGTATGCCTTAATTAACAAGATTTCTGTGATATTAAACTGTTCAGAGTTCATTAAATTATCTTGGAAGAATTTCCTTGTTTACATACTTCTCATAGTTCTTTTGATGCTGTTGTAAATAACACACCTGTTCTATTATTAGAAAACAAAACAGACAGAAATTAAAGTGGACACATTATGATTATTCGACAACTGCAGATTTTTATTCTTGCACTAGAGCAGTTTTACACGATTCATGCTTCATAATCATCCTCATTTATTTTCTGCTGGGCCTTGGTGCAGCCTCTCAGTTCATCCTCTGTCTTTATACCAAGTTTTTCCTGATTGGTTGAGCCTCCCAAACAGAAACAACGAAAAGCAGGTGGGTGGAGCATCTGACACGACCACATGTCCCCTCACACTGAAGCGAGTGCATTGAATCTGTTCCAGTGTGTAAATGTTTCCATTACACTGGGTTTGCATCACTCCCCTATGCACCAGTAGGATTTTATAATGCTATTAAAATTGTGTCTCTCATATTGTGTGTCTCAGCACACCCGCTGGGAAATAGTGCTCCCTGGTGGTGAAAGTTTTAGTTGCAGTCTAAAACACAAAACAGATTCAGATTCAAAAACAATTTTAAATCACTTTATTTTAAACACTCTTTTTTATTATTAATATCTACACAAAATCTACATTGGTTGAATTTTTCTGCATCATATTAAGGTATTAAAAAGATCCTTAAGCAATGATTTCAGTGAACTATAGGAGAATATATGACTGTTCTACCCGTCCTGGTGAATCACACGCCTTGCTTTGAGTGCACTTTTTATTTGCACAGCGGAAGGTGAACCTAAACAGTAGGAGTTTTCTCAAGAGCACAGAGGTTATGAAACTGTGAATGTTTTATTCAGAAATACAGGAACTAAATTAAACAACGACTAAACATAAACAACGTTTACGGGTCAATATGAGGTTTTTTTGTGTCTTTATGGCAGATTCAAGTAAGACTAAAGGGTGTTGGGGTTGGGACCCAGCTATTTGTGGGAATTAGCTCTGGGAGGGGGAGAAGGTGGTGGTGGAGGTAACTGATCGCCGTCCGTCTGCTGTGTGTCAGAGGAGCGAATGCTGAAGCGCAGAGGGGTCAAGCGGTCCAGGTTGCTTGGCGTCCTGGGCAGACGCGCCTGGGCTCGCTGCGATGGAGCCACCATGCTGCTGTCGAGCTCACTCTCCAGCAGCCAAGGAGGGATCTGCATTGAATCCGCAGGGTCCAGGTCCAGCATAAACGCTGGGTTATCAATTCCAGCTGGGTGAAAGAAAGAGACTGAATCAGTATATCAGGGTTCAATATTAGGGCCGCTGCTGATCTCTGCATTACATTTTTACACGAGTGACACCGTTTTCTACTGCTCATCTCTTTCAGCTATGTTTAGTCTAATTTAACGCAGCTTAAAAATGAAAGCATAAAACTTAAAGGCACTTTGAGTTTTATTATTAACATTTAAATGCCACCCAAAAAAACAAAAAACAAATCCAATTTGGATTCAAAAGTGCTCACACTCACATATTTATCTTTCTTAGTTCGGCTTAAGTTGTTCAACACAGTTAACATCAAATCATTGGATGAGCTTAAATATTCACAGGGTTAATACTGAAATAAAAAATGCTGTGTTTGCATAATCATTACTGATAAGAACCTTTTTCATAACTAAAGCTTGTTTTCAGTTTAAGGAATAACTTCTGTTTCTGTTTCCAGTCATGAAGCTCTTGATTTCCATCCATCCATCCATCCATCCATCCTCTTCCGCTTATCTGGGGCCAGGTCGTGAGGGCAGCACCCTAAGCAGAAAAGCCCATACTACCCTCTTCCCAGCTTGTCCAGGGGAACACCAAGGCATTCCCAGGCCAGCCGAGAAATATAATTTCTCCTAGGTGTGGTGGGTCTACCTCCCAGTAGGACATGCCATGAGGATTTCACCCAGGAGACACCCACGAGGTATCCTAGTCAGATGCTCAAATCACCTCAACTGGCTCCTTTCAATGTGGAGGAGTAACAGATACAGTCTGAGCCCCTCACCCTCTCTGAGGGAGAGGCCGGCCACCCTTCAGAGGAAGCAAATTTTCACCGCTTGTATCCCTGATCTCGTTCTTTCGGTCTGTACCCAGAGCTTGTGACCATAGGTGAGGGTAGGGACATAGATTGACTGGCAAATCGACAGCTTCACTTTTACATTCAGCTCTCTCTTTCCAGCTGAGGCCCATAGACTACCTCTGTGACCTCACCCATGGGTGAATTGACCCCTCGTCCCCAGATTGCTTCTTCTACCGAAGACGTATCAGCGGAATTAAGGAGGTCCTCGAAGTGTTCCTTCCACTGTCCGACTATATCCTACGTTGAAATCAGCAGTGCCCCACCCATACTGTACACCATGTGAGTAGAGCACTGCTTTGCCCCTCCTGAGTCGCCTGATGGAAATGTTTTTCCATGGCCTCGCTGAACTCCTTCCACAATCGAGTTTTAGCTTCAGCTACCGCCCGAGGGGCATTCTGCTTGGCCAATCAGTACCAATCAGCTCCCTCTGAAGTCCCACAGGCTACCCAAGACTGAGATGACTTCTTCTTCAGATTCATGGATCCCTTCACCTCCAGTGTCCACCATTTGGTTCGGGGATTTCCACCATGACAAGCACAACCACCTTGTAGCTGCAGCTCTGATTACCCCACCCAATGACTCCAAGAAGGCTGGGTACTCTGAACTGTTGCTAGCTGCATAAGCACGAACAGCAGTCAGGGCCCGTTCTCTGGCGTGAAGGCACAGGCAAATGACCCTCTTGTACACTGGCAGCAAATCAGTTGGATAGTCAGAATATCCACCCCTGCTCACCGCCTCTCACTGAGGGCAGTTCCAGACTGGAACAGAGTCCAGCACCTCAACAAGAGACTATTTCCAGAGTCCATGCCATGCATTGATGTGAGCCTGTCCATACCTAGCTGGTATCTGTCAAACCCGCGTGCTAGCTCAGGCTCTTTCCCTATGAGATAGTTGATGTTCCATGTCCCAATAGCTGGGGATTGGACCGGGATTGCCTTGCCAGGGCCTTCGCCCTTGATTGCTGTCCAACACACATCGCATCGGACCCCTACAGTGCCTCCTGCGGGTGGTGGTCCTACAGGAGGGTGGGCCCATGTCTGCTCTTCAGGCTGCGGCCACCCTGGCCCTATGGGCTAAGGCCCAACCACAAGGCGCTCTCCCTCCAGCACCCTCACCAGGCCTGCCTTGGGAGACCCTACAAGGGGTTATGAATTTTTATGAATTTTTTATGAATCCACCTGACCGCACTACGGTTTCCCATGTTATTAATAACTCTGGAAACACAAATCCTGCTGAGTGTACATCCCTGTATGTCTGCAGGGTTTTGCTTGGCTTGCACCCTCTTATCTGTAAACATAAATCAAACTCAATAAGACTTGTGCTGTGAAACTGTTTTACAAATGTTCACTTCCATAGTCAGAATTAGGCTTTTAAATATGCAACCCCTTTCCCCCATAATAATAAGCCAGTTTCACACATGCACTGCAGCCCGGAACTTTTCTTAACAGGTGAGAATGGAAATGTTCAACGCAGACGGATCAAACATTAGCTGCTCTTTAATGTGCCAGTGCACTAGTACAAAGTCCAGGAGATGGATGTACTCTGGTGCAGCCTACCCTTACCTAAACCACACGTGAGAAAAGTGACAAATCACCTGACCTTATTCTCCCAAACAGAAACACAGAATGACTGAAAAGTTTCAGAACTGACTGCTATGTGAGAATCTCATTTTAACATGTCAATAAAGTGTTATTGAGTTCATCAATAGTGTATATCGAGGTCCCTCATTTGTATTTTTCTGCATTATCTGTGTTAATAGTTGTAAATATTCCTGCTGCTCTCTTTTGTCACTTTTGAAAATAAATATGTTTGCCCTCAGTTGGATACAGGATGGATACATTTGATCAATTTTACCTCCTGTTCTGTTAGTGGCTCTCATGGGGAAAGGGGTGCATGATGGGCCACAGCCAGAGGCGCTGTCTCCCTCTGAGAACTCAAAGTCTAAAAATGAAAATCAGAGGCTTTTCATTGGTTCACTAAGTGCTTACAGATTTAAAATATGAAAAAACAAACCGACCTTCATCACCAGAATAGCTGCTTTTTTTCTTGTCCGTTGACTTTCCATTTGGCATCTGCAACAGGAAGGAGAGTTATGTGATCACACTTTATGTTTCAAGAAGTGGAATTATATATAATTACTCTCTCTTGCAAAACATGATAAAGAAAAAAACAACAAAAGTACTGAAACATGTCATAAAAGAGTACAATCCAAGTTCTGAAAATTAAATTGAGCAAATATACCAAGGAAAATATTAGCTCATGTTGAATTTGATGGCAGAGACACATCTTAAAAAGTTGGGACGAGGCAGCAAAAGGCTGGAAGACTAAGTGACACCAAGAAGGAAAAGCTGGTGGAACAATTTGCAGCTAATTAGGTTAATTTGCAACAGGTCAGTAACATGATTGGGTATTAAAAGAGCCTCTTGAAGTTTCTCAGAAATAAAGATGGGCAAAGGTTAACATGTCCCTGTGCCAGCTTTTTTGAGATGCCATCAAATTCAAACTTTACCTTCTGCTGCTGCTCTTTCTTTGTGTGCTTGATAATTGTCTTTGGTGGTGTGACGCCCATCTTTGCAGACTTGAATGACTCCAGCCGGTTCCTCATGGTTCTCTGGAAGATCTCCTGGACTTCTTTTGCATCTCTGTTCATTTCTAAATTGTTGCGACTGAATCCGTGCCGATGCTACAAACGAGAGGATGAGAAGGCAGTTTGTTACTCATTCATGAGATCAAAGAATCGAAGAGGCTGGCCAGGAAACCAAGCTCAGCCACAGTCCCAGCAAAGCAGCTGATCGCAGTGATTTTTAGGTTTCAGTGTTGTTTTAATTTTCAAGTGTAACAAGATTCATTCCTGCAGAAACGCTGACGAAGAAAGTTTGTGCCTAAAGTGTCTGAAAAAGGATGAAAATAACAAAAGACAAAGAAAATTAAAAAAAAAAAAACACCAAACTGTGATGATTTCATAATTTGTTGCAAAGGTAAAATAGAGTCACTAAAATAGCCTGGTGTTAAAAAATAACCAGAACAATATAACAGGTGATTGTTTTTAGTTAATAAATAGCTTTGGTCACTTAAAAGGTTAATAAGATGTTTGCTGCATCTATTTTAACTACTGTAAGTGTGTGGAAGTGCAGCACTGAGCTGCTTCAGTGACCCACTGATGTAATGATTGAATCTGCTTCTTACCTCTTTCCTGCTCTTGTAGAGATGCTGATCCAGAAGGTGGTGAGCATTAACTTCCTCAGCTTCCCTCATGGCCTTCATGGTCTGCTCGTGCATTTCCAAGCTCACTGATGGAATGGGGTCTCTGCGGAGCAAATCAGTCATGTTCGCAACTTGAAGCAACACTGCAATATTAAAGCACTGCATCTGCTCTGGTTTGCATTTTAAAACATGGTGGTGAACTGGAGCCAGATGCACGGTAGAAGATGGAATTCAATAGTTTGATTTTGTTTGCAGGTTTGAGGAAAAACTGTGACTGCTGAGTGTCCGAGCAGGTGGGATTAAGTCTGCTTTTAGCGCACATGTGACTGTTAAAAAAAAAATCCAGATTGCTCACCTGGACATTGTACCATCTGACATGTGTGCCATGATGTCAGGCATCATGTCTGAGTATTCCTCTTCAAACTTTTTCTTGAAGTCCAAAAAGGCGCTTTCATTACGGATGAACTCCAGAGAGCCTCCTTGCTCGCCCTGCAACAGGAAGACGTCAGTCTTCTCAGTTTCCTTTGATGGGCTAAATATACTTAAAACTGCTCAACAAATGAAGCTCACTTCAGCCACGTATTCCACAGCATCCTTGAGGTTCAGCTGATGGAAGACATCAAAGATTTGGTCTTGCCTCTTCCTCACAGACGGCTTCATCAAAGCCCACATCAACCATTTCTTCTCAAACTTCCTCCACCTTTGCAAAAAAGAAAAGAGATCATTGTAGCTTCATTTAAAATGAGAAAACATTTTCAGTTTATGTATCAAGTTGTTACAAACTTGTTCCTGAAGTAGTTATCTCCTATTTGTCCTGATATGTCTTCTATGCCAACCAGAGTGTGATTAAACAACTAAAAAGGAAAAAGAGAAGGACTCTGTAAGAATTGGACATAAAATAGTTGTTTAAGCCTCTGGGTGAAATATGAAATTTGTTTTTGAGGTTTACCGTGTTTGTCACTCTTTCTAGGAGTGTCTTCTCACGCGCTTCATTTCTCTTCACTTTAAGCCACAGCACCAGAGGTTTCATTGTGATTCCCTGCAACAGAGTCGAGCAGAAATGTGCAAAATTTCGCTCCAGTGCAGACCGTGTAATTCAGAATGAAGAAACTAGTGTCCATATATAATATTTTAACTAATTAATAAACAGCCAAAAAGTGAATACCTGCAAGATGACAGTGAAGTACACTACAATGAGAGTAGTGCCGATCATCAGGTTTTTCTCTGGTATCCTCTTCTCATCCAGCATCACAGCCAGGCCGTACGCAACAGCTCCTCGCAGGCCACCGTAGCTCATAATCACCTGCTCTACAAACTCCAGGGGGATCAGCCTGTACCTGTTTAGGAACCAGTTGAGGAAAAACACACCTGCAGTACACACACAAACACACACACATAAAGAATTTTTACAGCTTTTTCTAATAAATCTTCATGACTTTTTGATGCATTTTCAGGAAAATTTTCATGGGCATGCATTCTCATAAATGCGTCTATCTTGGTGCAGCAGCAGCAGCAGCAGAAAAGTTCTTTGCATAACACACCAGCCTTTTACATCACAGTGTATGATGCTTTAACTCAGAACTGAGAGCAAAAGAACAAAATCTCACCCATGAATCTATACACCAAGATGAAGAGGAGCGTGAGGAGGATGAAGCCCGTGTTCCAAACCCAGATTAATTTATCGATGGCCGAGATGCCAAGGAAGACAAAGATGATGGTTTCTGCTCCGTTGGCGAAAACCTTCATGGCGTATTTGACCGTGTGGGCCGAGTTCTCGTCCATATTTGCATAGACATACTTCTGACAGAACACCCCGTAGAAGGTAGTCCTGCAGAAAGGAAATGCAGAAATAAACTCTATGTATCTGAATATGTTTACTGCATTTTCAAAATGGACACAGGTTATTAAAAACCAAATCATATTTCAGCTGTAATATACTCACGAAAGGATAGCAGACAGAGAAAGCATATCTGCAGTCAGGTAGGAAAGGTATCCCAAGATAAAGACGAAGCCTGGCTCAATGATCTGGACCTTATACGTGCATCTGGTCAGAAGTGAAATTATTATGCCGAACGCTACACCCACCAGGGAGCCACCAAATGCGACCACAAAGAAGGAAACTGTAGAGAGAGGGAGGAAACATGCATAAAATAATTATGTTTGTTTATCCATTGCTATTATTTACACCCCTCTACAACCAACTGGCCTTGCAGGGCAGTGACAGTACGCAAGGTGCCTAATTAATTCATTTCCTAACTGTCCATACCTGAAAAGGAGTGGCTAAAGGCATGCATGTGCTTAAGAAATGTCATCTCTTACCTATTCCTTTAATTATTTCCGCAGCATTAATTCTGGGTCCTCCCAGAGACACAAATGCATCAAACACATTGAAGAGCACCTAAGAGAAGAAGAAGGAAAGTTAATGATAAAGATGAAGTTTTGGCATTTTTGCTGGTCTGAAGCATACAGGTGTGTGTTAGCACAATGCCAAGGAGGAAAGGCATCAACGGCGATATTAAAGCAGTAACTGTTACTGCCCATCAATCTGGGAAGGGTAATAAGGCAATTTCCAAATGGGGGAATATTAGCTATTGTATTTGCACAATGTGCAAGTTAGATACAATTACAGCCGGTTACATTGTGTTTCACTGAGATGCTGTCCTTGTGCAATGCAATAAGCTGTGGTTGCATTGCATCTTGCTCCCAAACAGACCTTTCACAGTTGTTGTATCACTGAGAAAGGTGGTTACACACCGGTCTGCAGCATAGAGTTAATGCTGTATTGTTGACCAAGCACCAGATTCAGCTTTGAATTTACTGACAGCCTCTAATGATTAAGTCCGAGGTCTCTGACATTGTGATTTAAAAAATGTTTCCACTTTCAGGAGGAATTTCATGCTACAATTCAAATGAACTCAAGACTCCTTTTTGTGACCCACCTCATAAAACGCTATCATTGACCAGAGAATTCCAGGTAAGGTGGCGAGGCCTCAGTTAGGGTAAAACTAATAACACTGAAGCCTTTACTTTCTTTATGCTTCATGTCTTCAAAGTGTTCATTCTCAGCAAACTGTTAAGTAAATCTAATTCATGACCGTATGAAGGGTACGAACCACAGTTACACCGTCGTTCAGCAGCGACTCTCCGAACACGATGATGAAGAGGACGTCGTTGACGTGGACCTGGTCAAACACTGCTAAGACGGCCACGGGGTCCACAGCAGCCATCAGACTGCCGAAGAGAAGATACTGCAGCAGACCGATGTTCAGGTCACCTGTACAGATGCAGAGGGCAGGAAATACATTAAATCTGGCTCATTTGTACAGTAGCAGTGAGTGACTCTGAGAATGGCAAAGTACGCCTTACTGAGGCGAATCTGCCACGTTGGTGCAAACTGAAAACGTCCACATGAAATGCCATGAAATTTGGTAAAAATTCTCATTGTAATTTATAGCATAAGTCTTCGTCAAATCTCTCTCCAGTCTCATCCAGTGCATTGGTCCCAAGGCCTGACACTGCAGTCAGGCTCAGTAATATTAAGCCAAAGGAGTAAGATCTCAGACAAGCCCTGAGGTGTGATAAGGTAAAAAGTAAAAAGCCCCTTTAGGCTCGCATTTCAATAAAGTTCACTGAGTAAGCCAAATTTCTACAACACTGGTGTATCACTGTGAATGTAAAAATATAATTTGTATTTAGTGTCTTTGCTTCCAGTACAATCAACAACCTTTAATAAAACACACACACACACACACACACACACACACACACACACACACACACACACACACACACACACACACACACAAAGCCAGTGTTGAAGTACCAAAAACTGCAGTTCCTCTGCTGGCCACTTGAGGGTGGTAACATTGCACACTTACAGCATTAATGCGCATGTCTGCAGCCTGGTACAAACAGATTCAAGGCTTAAAGACAGGGGCAGGGACGCTGTGACTGACAGCTGTGTTGACACAGCTATCAGCTGTAGCTCATAGCTGATACTCATTGATCTCAACGTGACCATGTTTGTGTCTTTTGTTGTTTAACTGCTATAATTATTATGTCATTATTTGATATGTGTGTTTTGTTTGCACACATTTTTTTGAATATTGATTTGCCTTTGCATCACCACAACGTGGAAAAGTGCTTTTTAAATGAATTTGTTATGCAAATGAACTGAATCCTTCTTAGTTGTGTGCAGCCAGTAAGGTATGTTTTTGTGTTTCGTGCTCAATTGCACATATTTATAGTTTAATCTGTTCCAATGCATAACACTAAACAGAGCATATTTGTTAACTCTTCAAAATGTGGAGCGGATGAATGGCTACGGATGGCTCCATCTATCTTTTATACACACAGACCCCTTCCTCTGTGTAAGCCTTGGCAGCAGATGTGCTGAAATAAAGTCAAAAGCCTCTCTTACCCATGGCTCCTCCTATCTGACACCCCCACAGCGACAGCCCCAAGCTGGCGGCATTCCAGCAGGTCCCGATGACGGCGTGGACCAAAATGGCGCCCAGGTTGGTGAAGAAGGGCTTGTTTGGCATGTGGTAACCTGAATCTATAATGATTGGAGGCAGCAGGTAGTAGAAGAAGGTTACCGGGGTCAGGGAGAAGGTTTGCAACTTGTCTGCGCCCCAAATCATCCCACCCAAAATGAATCCGGAGCAGATGAGCAGGGCACTCTCGGGTATGATGTTGGTGACATGATGGTTGGCCTCAATGACTGAGAGGAGAAGAAAGATGAAGACAAAGATGAGAACCATCAATCAATGACAGCCAATGAGATCAATCCTCTTCAGATAATTTTCATTTCCATTAAGTGATGTGGCATCATTTTGTTTCTACCACATTACCCAGGCCATGTCAGTGCAGCTATCCAGCAAGATTTGGTCCCCAATGAGATCTGATGTGTTTCCAAACTGTTCCTTAAATTCTATTTTAGCATGCTTTAATTCTACTAAATATATATAAGCTAAGATACTGCCTAGGACCCTCAAGCTCCCAGGCTTGGAGGGCAATCCCATATCTAGATAGATAGATAGATAGATAGATAGATAGATCGATCTAGTGTCTGTCCTGTCCCTCTGTGTCCAGGTTTCTTGCCTGGTGTGTTATGGTTGTTCACTTCCTGTTTTATTTTGACATTTCTTTGTCCTGTGTGCTTGTGTTTGGTTTTGCTTCCCCTTGTCTCATCTGTGTAATTACAATCAGCTGTGCCCCTCACCTGTTTCCCGTTCCCTCATTATCCCTTTGTGTACTTATTGTCTGTGTCTAGTTTTGCTCCTTGTCGCGTCATCGTCGATGTTTCCCTGCTGTGGGTCACCCTGCCCTTTCATTTTTGTGTGTTGTTCTGGCACCTGTCCAGCCCCAGTATGACTGCATTCACTTCCTGCCACTTTCTAAATAAATCATGTTAAGTTCAGTTCTGTGACATGACAGACGTCAGCAGTCGGGATAAGAATCGCCTCGTTAACCACTGCTAAAGAGCTACTATGTTAATAAAGTTTAGCTTATTTGAAGCCAGGAAAGAAGAAGTCTTTTCAATATCAGAGCACCATCATTAAAACACGGGAGAATCTGACGGACTGTAATCGAGTATTTCATTAAAACAATGTTGAAAAGACAGTTTTAGTTTTTCATCTTTCAGCTGCAGCATCAGTGATGTTTAAAGGTCTGAGAGAGACCGAGGAATAAATATAAATGCAGAATTCAAAGACACGCTCAGGCTGCATGTAAGTTTGATACGAGGTCAGCAAGTACAAATAGGTGTTCTGTGTTAGGATCATATTAAAAAAGATAACGATGAATAAAGTTGTGCCTAAGAATTTACATTTATTACTGATGCTCATCAATGAAAGACGAAGACATTAGACTCTATTAAAAAACTTTAGATCCTCCCACTGTCTGCACACAGATGTCTGAGGGATCCTCCAGGATTGGTGACAGTACATTTCCAGGGAAATGAGCTCAGTAGTGATTTCAGATGTGCTGATCTCTAATCTGAAACATAATCTGCTGCAGAGCAGGTTAGGTCTGCAGCATGTGTTACCATGGATAAGAGGAACTCCTGCTTCGTGCTACAGGTCTGAGGGCTTTTATTTTGTAAATGTGACACACACACCTAGTTCCACCTGTTAGTCACTGTCGGGGGTCGGGAACTGCAGACGCACCTTCAGACTGTGCTGTATGTCCATCCTGGATAAACAGGCCAAAACAGCTCAAGCATATAACAATGATTATAATATAATAATAATAGCTTAGATTTATATAGCGCCTTTCAAAAAACCCAAGGATGCTGCACAAAGAGTGTAAGTAAACAAAAGTTAGAAGACAAATTTTAAAAATAAATAAACTAGAGCTTATTGGCCTTTTTGAACAGGTGAGTGTTCGGAAGTATTGTACTGATGTACAGTAATCAGAGACAGACTGAGCTCAAACACTGACACCACCTTTAAACACCTGTTGGAGGTTAACTGGTTCACTCCAGGTCCAAATATTCTGTTTGTTTTAACTGCTCGAGAGGGAAATATTGTCTTTCTTCTTAAAGTTACTAATCTTATATTGTTAAGTGCCCTAAGATGACATATGATATGATTTGTCCCTATTCAAATATGACTGAAGGCTATTAGAACAGGCTTTTTTTTTTATTATTGTTTTTTTAGGGGCACTTAACTGAAAAAAATAATAGTGAGAACGAGTGACAAAATTAGATGTTATGTTCAATCAATAATAACACAGCATATTAAAGATCTCTAAGGAGCAGAGGTGTTCCTGTCAGGAAAGAAGAGCCTTCCATAAACAGGACCGTGCAGGACTCACTCAGTTTGCAGAGCCAGGAAACCAGGACCCACAGGGCCACCAGGTCACGGAGCCTTGACATGTTCCCACCTCCAGGTCACAATAGGCAGCGTTGTGACGGTCCCCCCTCCATGACCACCTTCTCCAGCTGTCCCGTTATCTGTCTGTGGGCTTGGGGTTTGCAGCTGAGTATTCCTTGCCATTCTGCATTCTGGTTCCCCACCAGCCGGACTCGGGCTTCTGCACGCCGTCAGCAGCACGCAGAGGAAAAGTGTAACTCGCCAAGAAGTTGCCATTCCAGCAAAAGGCCTCACAAACTTTCAGCAAACTGTTATTTAGACTCAAACGCTCAGGTCAACCTCAGGCTGTAGCTCAGTCTCTCATTCCCTTCCCTGCGCCTCCTCCTTCCCACTCAGATCTCTTTCACTGTGAGCCCACATGCATCCACACCTTTATCCGACCAGAGCGTGGTATCCACTCTCTGCTCTCCTTTCTGTCGAGGATACAGCTTTTCACAGCAGGTGAAGCTCGGCCCATTAAGATGCTGGTCTGTCTCCACCTACTTTGTTACCAGACCAGCGAGTGTGGGCAAGTTCTGCCTCTTCAAAGGTACAACTAAAATCTGTGAATGCCTTTATTTACACAAATATTTAAATTCTCAGATGGAATTGATTAAAACATTTTGGAAGAACCGTCTTTATATGAGTTTGTATTAAGATGGCACAGTGTGTGTGTGCGTGTGTGTGTGTGTGTGTGTGTGTGTGTGTTTTATTACTTATGCAGTCAAAGGAAAAATTTACTGTAGTTATAGACATGAAACATACTTTACTTTGGGGTTATAACAACAGATGAGTCCCATATTATCTTAGGGAGCAGATGTTAGCTCTGCTAGGATTATGTCAGAAGCTGAAAAGATGAAGATTTTTAATAATATAAAAAAATTTTTAATTTAGATCCAATATGATATTATGATATTATATTGCAGACCTTATTACGCAGGTATTGACATGACATAACTCATTCAACTCATTCAAATATATAGATACAAATTACTTGAGATTAGGTATCTGTGCATCTGTACTGGTTACAATCCATTTATTAGAAAATGAAAACATTTTAACTCATTTCATTCTCGGACTAGTTTTGCATGATTCACGGTTGATGATCATAATCATGATCAAGGGTTGCCTTGTGACCTCTCACATCAGAATGATGGGCAGGTGCTCACCGTGACTATTAGAGTCCAGGAATTAAAAACGTGGAGCTGGAAGCATAAAAACTCAAAGCAGTTCAGAGGGAGCTCCGGTGCACCGGTGTCCAAAGGGACGGCAGCTCAGTTCTGATCTTAGATATGTTTTACTGTATGTGTTTTACTTAAATGAACTTTACATACACTCATGCTTGAACTAAGTATCTAAATGAGACTTTAAAATCTTTCCTGCAGCATTAGCTGTTTATAACTATGCCTGTGTGTGTGTTAGACACAAGCGACATGAGGACAGGAGGTCGATCTGACCCACCACTTTCCACGAAGGATCAAATGCGCTCCCATCATCTCTTCCGCTTTGTAAAAGTACAGTGTTGTGCCTTCATTGCCACCATACAAGTGTGTTTAGGTGACAGAGATTTATAAATGAACCGTGGTTTGGATGTGGAGATTCTTTTCCCGAGTTGTCAACAATTTAATCTCCCACCTTAGCTTCTGCTCTCATTGGAGGTAACATCTGAATACTTCTTTCGTGTGGTCACATATTCTGGGTGAAAAATTATCAGAAATCTACTTCCTTATGAGAATTCCCTTATGAGCCTGGTATATATTTGTTCTGTGGGCACAAATGTACACAAAGAGGTTAATGCCTTCTTTTGTTTATTTGTATTCAGAGGGACACCATGATGATCTTTGGGGCACGAGCCCTTCCACTTATATAACTCTCTTATATAAATCTCTCTACCATCAGTTATGGTCAGAAAATTACATACACTCATCAAGGTAATTTGGGGCTTTTAATGATGTCTTTGAACTGTTGTTTTTCCAGGGTGGAATGATTGTACAGCATCCATCTTTACTGACTTCAAAAGACAAGAACTGGATTTATTTTGGATTTTCTGTGTGTGTGTGTGTGTGTGTGTGTGTGTGTGTGTGTGTGTGTGTGTGTGTGTGTGTGTGTGCGTGTGTGTGTGTGTGTGTGTGTGTGTGTGTGTGTGTGTGTGTGTGTGTGGACTCTCTTAAATCTTTTAATTAGTTGTGCTGAAGTTTCTACAATGTCTTTTAACTTGACAAAGCCAAGGCCTATAAACTTCTCGTTAGTGATAATGATTGACTACAGCTGGTAGATTCTCCTTGGCAGCATAAAAAGGATTTGTTTGACAGCACTCATTGGGTTGACCAATACTCAGAACAATGGGAAACTCCAAGGAACTCAGTGAAGATCTAAGAAGGGGAATTGTAGATTTACACAAGTTGGGAAGGTCTCTTGGAGCCACCCAGGGCAGTTTTGCTGCCAGTGGTACAGATTAATTGCATAAAGTGGATGGAATAATGGAGGAGGACTACCTCCAAGTTCTTCAAACCTGGACACAGCTGAGTGTTCTGACAGGACAATGATCCCAAACACACATCAGAGCTGGTTTTGAAATTGATGAAGCATGCTAACATCAAGCTTCTGGAATCAATTTGCAGACCGGAAGTAGGGGGCGGGGCCGGAGGCGGCCCGCAGACTGGGAGTTTGGGCACCCCTGGATTGGAGTATGGCTCGTTCTGAAGTATACTGGGATGACATGCCTGGAGAAAATTCTCCTGAGTTTCTCTGACAAACCTGCTACATTAGGGATGATAAAGATCTTCCCATTTGTCATTCTGTTTCTCCCTACTTGGTGTTTGACCTTCTTTCTTGTGCATCTTCAGTGATTTGATGACCTGCTAGTTGGAATAACCACATCTTTAAGAGCTTTCTTTACTTGCGTGTTCCTTTTCTTTCCCTTCTGCCTTGGAGGGAACATTTTCTGCCTGGTGTTTGCAGGGTCCTGATCATCCTGATCAAGTTTGTGTTCCAGTGGGTGGTGGGAGTCAAAGAGTAGGTACTGGTCTGTGTGTGGGGGCTTCAGTAAGCTTCATTGCTGAGCCTCAGGAAGATGAAAGCCAAACAAGCAAAACTCCCACAACAGAGTGTGTGCTGTGCAGCAAGGAATGCTCAGACCTCTACATCAGAGAAACCAAACAGCCACTACACAAACGCATGGCACGACATAGAAGGCCCATCTGGACAGGCCTGGGCTCAGCTGTACATCTGCACCTAAAGGATAAAGGTCACTCTTTCAAGGATGCCGATGTTCACATTTTGGACCGGGAAGGCAGACGGTTTGAAAGACGAGTAAAAGAAGCATCCATGTCTACTGTGAACAACCATCACTGAACAGAGGTGGCCACCTACGACCTCTTCCCAGGTGCCTCAACCCCCACTCACACTTTACTTCAGGTGACCTCAAGAGGTCACTTGATAAAGTGGGAGCAAGGTCAGACGGTAGTTTCACCCGAAGCCCCTGATGGTAATGACCCACAACTTTTTCCACATCTACAGGGGTTGGACAATG